>OU611821.1:0-12500 GCA_914767695.1 Ptilodon capucinus | reverse complement strand
TTCCTCCAACGTAATCGGAGACTTTTTATATCCAAGATTTTTTGAGCAGTTTTAGATTGTTTAATCTTATTTTGTAACTTTGTCAATTTCGTGTTTGCCATGTTTTATATATCTTCTCTCTATGTTTTATGTTTTAGACTGGTCGTATTTGCTTGTTCTTTTGTATTGTTATTTCCGCTATTTCAGTGCAGTATTTTATGAATGTTGTTCTTGTATTTTTATTTTCTAATAAGTAATGTATGTTTTCTTTTTGAAGTTTTTCGTTCATCTCCGTTTCTGTGTCGTATCTCTTTCGTGCGAATTTCGGACACTCCAGTATTAGGTGTAGGATGGTTTCCTCTACTTGGGGGTCGCATTCGCAGCCCGGGCTCTCCTTTCGCTTGAATCTGTGCAGGTAATGACTGAACCCCCCATGTCCAGTCATCACCTGCACGAGTGTAGGTGTTAGTTCCATTTTCCTTATGAGCCTATACGCCGTTGTTGCCTCAGGAAAGAATACTTTGGTGGTTTCAGCGGTTTCTCCTTGAGAGTACCGCCTGTCCCATTCCTTCAAGGATTCTTCCCTGAGGCAGCGTTTCACGAACGATCGTGGGCATTTGTCATAGTCCGGTTTCGTCTTTTTAAGACCGCCCCGTTTGGCGAGCATATCCGCTCTTTCATTTCCTTCTGTGCCCGCATGAGCCCTTATCCAGAATAGGTTCAGTTCCCGTCCCTGTGCAGCTATAGACGTTACGTTCTTTTTTATTGCGTGCACTAGGGGATGGAACGATTCCCGGTTTTTCAGGAGCTCAAGGGACGATCGGGAATCGCTGAATATGCTCGCCACCGGATCTGCATTCTCTTTTATTGCTATAGTAGCTTGATATAGCGCGTACATTTCGGCCTGGAATACGGTGCAGAAGGATTCCAGCTTGAAGGTCCGATATTTGATTTCTTTCCCATTTTTCCAGCAGGTGAGTGCAGCTCCTACTTTCCCGTCCATCCTACTGCCGTCCGTAAAGACCTGCAGCCCCGTCAGTACTCTGTCGTCGTCGACATCTGCAGTGATGTTCTCCACTTGCCGGAAACTCAGGGCGACTTCTTCTGAGGGGTGCTTTGCTCTCCGGTGGGAGACTCTTTCCTCTATTCTCCGATCTCCGAGGGCCGCTTGTGGTTTTCCGCGTTTTGCTTCAAACATTTGAGCGGCTTCCTGGATTCGGAGATCTAGAGGAATGAGGCCCGCCAGTAACAGGGCTGCGTTCAGTGAGACGGTCCGGTAGGACCTGCACATTTTTTGGGCGAAACCCCTCTGCACCGCATTTAATCTTTTTTGTACTGAGACCTTTGTTGCAGCTGGTCTCCAGGCGCTTGCTGCGTACAGCACTATCGGCTCTATCACCGCCGTGTAAATCGTTTTGATTATATCCGGATTCAATCCCCAGGATACTTTTGCCGCTCGTGCGAGCTGACCATAGATATTGGTTGCCTTCTTGCATACATATGCTACGTGGCTGTTGAAAGTCAAACCTTTGTCCACGATCAGCCCCAGCAGTTTAATTTCGTCAACCATTTTTATTTCTACGTCCCCCATGTGCACCCGTGGTGTGTCAAATTTTAGTTTCTTAGTTAAGATCATTGCATTAGTTTTGTGTGCTGCAAATTTCAGTTTGTTTTTAACACCCCACGCGTGCACATGGGCGAGTGCTCTGTCCGCTGTACTCACGATCTGCTGGGTTTCGCTTCCGGATATAACCAAAACGATGTCATCTGCGAACGCTTGGCAGTAGATTTTTAAGTCGTTAAGTTCCTCCAACAATGGGTCTAATAGGACGTTCCAAAATGTAGGGCCGCCTATCGATCCCTGGATACAGCCTTTGTTGTTCTCTTTTAAGTAGGTTTTCCCGGCATACCTAACTGTCACGCTGCGATCTCGAAGGTAGCTGCCTACCAAGCGTCTCAGGTTTTTTGGGGTTTGCTTCCTTTTTAGCTGGCACTTGATGGCGGGCCACCAAGCGTTATCGAAGGCTCCCTCTATGTCCAATGATATTATTACACTGATTAATTTTTCCTTGAGCCTGTCTCGGATGTGTTGGATTAGGTCATAGAGGGAGTCTTCCGTACAGCGTTGGGGTACAAAGCCGTATTGCCGAGAGTTTAATTTAGGAAGCAGATGCCATCTCAGACGCTTGACTAGCAGCTTCTCCAGGATTTTTCCCAGGATCGGTAGGAGGCCTATAGGTCGGTATGATTTGGGTTGCGTGTAATCGTCCCTGCCGGGTTTGCGAAGGACGATTACCGCAGCCTCTTTCCAGGCCTTTGGAAAGTGCGATAGTTCCAGACACTTGTTGCAGATGGCCAGGAATAGCTCCGGATTTACTTCTATAGCAGAAGCACAGATATCGGCGGTCAAACCATCTGCGCCTGGGGCTTTTTTGGGGTTAAAACTTCTGACCACGCAAGACAGTTCCGATATGGTGAACGGAGGATCGTGGGTGTCTTCAGGTGTCGGCTGGTCCTCTAGTTCGGCTTCGATCCTAGTCAGTCGGTGGTCCTCGTTATCATTTTGGGCGTCGTCTTCTGGAAAGAAGGTTTCGCCCAAAAGTTTCGCGGACTCCTCCTGACTGAGGGTATTCCCTTCTACCACCAACACCTGGTCCTCATGATGTTTCCCCGAGTTTCTTATCACCCTATATATTCCGTCCCACATACTCTCCCTGTCCTGTGTGCCACAAAATTTCTTCCAACTCAATGTCTGTGCTTCTTTTGCTTTATTTTCATATAACTCCTTTGCTTTCAGGTATTCCGCGACTACGTGTGGGCGTCTACGCGGCGCGGCGCAGGCTACTCTTCGCTTCTTTGTGGCCGCGCTGCGCTTCAGGGTTTCCAGTTCATCGGTCCACCAAGGTAAGTTTACTTTTATTTTATTATTTTTTGTAGGTATTATTTCCTTGCATGTATTTGTTAATGTATTTATGTATTTATTTACTATTTCGTCTAGGTCTTCAATTGTATTTACGTTATTTATTTCATTTATGTTAGTATTATTTAGGTTTAAGTTTACTAAGAATTTTGATTTGAATTGTTGCCAATTTACTTTTTTTGTATTATATAATCTTGTTGTTCGCGGTGGCCGTTTTTTAGTTTGTTTATCTATATTTATTGTAAACGTGATCGCATTGTGGTCCGAGCTGGTTACTCCCTTATCCACTTTCCAGTCTTCTATATGAGCTAGTACTCCCTCTCCGCAGGCTGTTATGTCGACGTGGCTTTGCAAAATTCTGCCTCCTCTGATCGTATCGAAGGTTGGTGTTCGTCCTTGGTTGAGCACTTGCATGCCCATCTCGTGGAGCGCTCCCGCCAGTGCCTCGCCTCGGTGGTCGTCATTTGCGCTCCCCCACCATGTGCTCCACGCATTCCCGTCTCCGCCTATTATAATCCTGTCTGATCCAAGCTCGGCTACTATGCTTTTTATTTCTTCTATGTAGGGTTCAATGGGTCGACTATCCTCAAGATAAATCGATATGACACCTATTGACCAGTCTCCCGAGTAAAGCACCGCAGCGGCGAGGTTTTCTGTAGATAGGGTTGGTAGTTCGACTATCTCAAGGTTAGAATCGAACACGATTATGGCGGCTTTGATCGGGTTACCCCTGTATGGGGTGCGCTGGACCACTCGGGTTCCGGTCTGTTGTTTGAGCGTTCCGACCGAGCCAATGTAGGGTTCTTGTACTAGCGCAAATGCCACTCTTCTTCTGCTCGCTTGCAATAGGAGTTCTTGTGTTGCTAGCTTTTTCCTTTGTAAGTTAGCCTGGATAATGTTGTATTGCCGTGTTTGGGGCTCATCTGATGTTGGGTTGCCCTGTGTCGTTGAGTCCACTTTAGCAGTAGGCTATCGACGATCTGGCCAGTGTGTCCCATTTTAAGTGGACTGGGCACTGGCTACTGAACGCGTCATGGCCGCGGTCGTCGTACTTTGCCATTTTGCAGTTCCGGCAATTCGGCGCTTCCGCCGCCAGCCATGACGGACAGTTTGCGCGCAGGTGCGGCTCGCCGCAGTGTGTGCACAGATCGGCCGGTTCGGTGCACAGTCTTCGACCGTGTCCAAACCGTAGACAGCGGGAGCACTGGACCAGTGGAGACTTGTCCAGTACTTCCACTCTCTTCAGGTCTATGTGGACGGTCCCCGCGTCCGTTAATCGGCGCCACACTTGCGGCGATACGGAAAGGACCACGTGCACTTCGTGGGGGTTCCTGATTTTGCGTCTATACCGCACCTGGGCCCTCAGTTCATTTTGTGGTATGTCGCCGAGAAGATGAGAGTTCTGCACTTTTAGACACTGGATGATGTCCTCATCACTGTTGTAAGCTAGGACATTTTTGATGATGACGAGAGGATCTTTATTCGTTTTCTCTTCACAGTTCAGTTTGTTGTGCGGAACTTTCAGCCTCTCGGCGACTCTCTCTAATTCCGCTTTGGTCTGGCAGGCGATGACGACACGCTGGTCCCTTGCTTTTCGGAGGCGGTCAACTTTTATGCCGGACGATTTTGCGTCGACGGCGGTCCTGATTTTTTCGATGACCGCTTCACTGCTGTCTTTGTCGTCCTCCGAGGAAACGACCAGCGAGTGCATCGGCGCCTGTCTGACCATGGGTCGGGCAACTGCTTCCGCGTAACTTATTTTGCCTTCCGCATGAAAATTTTTGACGTCGTTATGCAGTTGCTCGACCTGTCTCTCCGTTTTTTCAACGGTTTGTCGGATTTCCCGAACCTCGTTTATTAGGCTGTCTGTGTTTAGAGGGTCGGCTGGTCCCATCGGGGACGGGGCACATATGGCTTTGTCAGTGTCGTTAGACATCGTCATCAGCCGGAGGGATCTCACTTCTGTCAGAACCTCTCCTACCGCCACTTTGACGTCGATCTTGTTTATACTAGCTGCCAGATCTACTAGCTTCCGCGTGTGCTCCGCTTCACGTTGGGTCCTGTCTTCCACTCCTTTATCCCATTTGTCTTGTTGTTTTTGTATTGTTTTATGTAATTCTTCCATTTCTTTTTTATTGTCTGACATTAATTTGCTATACTCTTCCAATTTCCGTATTATTTCGCTGTCATTCTTTTCTAACTCTTTCTGCGCTTCCATAGGTTTTGTCAGTTCCGTTTTCCTTTCCTGACTCTTAGTTGTACTCTTTTCCTTTTCATCCGCGTTGTAAGGCTTTCCTTCTTCAGCTTCCTTAACCAGTCTATAGAGTCTCTCGGTCGATTCCAACACCTCTGTCTTAATTTCCGTTTTCAAGTTCCGGCTAATACCAATTTGCTGCTTCGTTTTTTGTAGACAGGCCCTGGCCTCATCTAGTCGGCTCTTATACTCTCGGGTCTTTTTCGGTGATTTGGTCACTGTGAGTTCGTTCACCGTCTTTTTGTCTGTGTTTGTATTTTTGGCTTCCGTGTTTGTAGAGTCCATTTTTGGTTTAGGTTTGATGGCCCTTTTAGGGAGGTTTGGGGACACAATCCATGATTCGATGCTCCTCCGGGCCTGGGTCACCCTACTAACTTCAGGTTTTTCAGGGCTGGTAATGTCAGTCCTAGTTTGAGTTTGAGTCAAGTTAATTATTTCCTCCTCTGGGGACTTCTCCTCGTCATTCCTAAGTGGCATTGTTTTCGCGGGTGTGCGGAAGCCAAACATTTTTGTTCTTGGAAACTGAGTCTTTTCCAGTACGGCCGGCGTATCAAGGATATAAACGTCGATTAAGTGGAATTAATTAAAATAATTTCTAAAATGTAAGTTTGTATAATATAATTTGTAAATAGTTGTAAATGTGTATAAATTTGTAAATTGTATATAACGTTGTATAAAGTTGTCCAATTGTATAAAATAGATGATTGTCAATTCGTAATTAATAAGAAAAATAGTTGGTCAATAAACCTTTCGTCAGGTTTTGCGGTAGATTTTTACTACACCGCAAGTCTAGTGTAAGTTGCTTCCCTGACGTGATGTTTTGGGATTGGTTATTGTATCCCGTGACAATACGGGATACGTCAAATTAAATTCTAAAAGTCAATCTGAAATTTTTGCTTTTGTACCAAAAAAAACCTATCTGGATGACTTCGCACCCATGCATCCAACGTAGTGGGTCAACACTGGGGGGGCGGGGGGGCGATTTTTTCCAAAATTTGGAGGGCTACACGCGCAAGCGACACGTCGTTCGACGCGGCTCGACGAATGCAGCACAGTGGACCGAAAAACAAGAAATGTGTAGAAGAAATTTAATTTAAAAAATAGAAAAAACGAAAAATTTTGTCAAAATTTGTCAAATTTTATACTAATTTTTATGCTCAAACCCACAGGTAGCAGGGAGCAGCGTTCCAGAACAACGATTCCAGTCAAAATTTTGAAAATTTTTGCAATTTAATAGGTTTTAATTAAAATTTTCAATGTTTCAGTGACGATAATGTACTACGGATCGCAGAGCTTAGGTGGATTTTTCTAAGTTGAAAAATAATCGAAAGTTGCGACTTTTTTCCAAAATTTGGGGGGCTACACGCGCAAGCGACACGTCGTTCGACGCGGCTCGACGAATGCAGCACAGTGGACCGAAAAACAAGAAATGTGTAGAAGAAATTTAATTTAAAAAATAGAAAAAACGAAAAATTTTGTCAAAATTTGTCAAATTTTATACTAATTTTTATGCTCAAACCCACAGGTAGCAGGGAGCAGCGTTCCAGAACAACGATTCCAGTCAAAATTTTGAAAATTTTTGCAATTTAATAGGTTTTAATTAAAATTTTCAATGTTTCAGTGACGATAATGTACTACGGATCGCAGAGCTTAGGTGGATTTTTCTAAGTTGAAAAATAATCGAAAGTTGCGACTTTTTTCCAAAATTTGGGGGGCTACACGCGCAAGCGACACGTCGTTCGACGCGGCTCGACGAATGCAGCACAGTGGACCGAAAAACAAGAAATGTGTAGAAGAAATTTAATTTAAAAAATAGAAAAAACGAAAAATTTTGTCAAAATTTGTCAAATTTTATACTAATTTTTATGCTCAAACCCACAGGTAGCAGGGAGCAGCGTTCCAGAACAACGATTCCAGTCAAAATTTTGAAAATTTTTGCAATTTAATAGGTTTTAATTAAAATTTTCAATGTTTCAGTGACGATAATGTACTACGGATCGCAGAGCTTAGGTGGATTTTTCTAAGTTGAAAAATAATCGAAAGTTGCGACTTTTTTCCAAAATTTGGGGGGCTACACGCGCAAGCGACACGTCGTTCGACGCGGCTCGACGAATGCAGCACAGTGGACCGAAAAACAAGAAATGTGTAGAAGAAATTTAATTTAAAAAATAGAAAAAACGAAAAATTTTGTCAAAATTTGTCAAATTTTATACTAATTTTTATGCTCAAACCCACAGGTAGCAGGGAGCAGCGTTCCAGAACAACGATTCCAGTCAAAATTTTGAAAATTTTTGCAATTTAATAGGTTTTAATTAAAATTTTCAATGTTTCAGTGACGATAATGTACTACGGATCGCAGAGCTTAGGTGGATTTTTCTAAGTTGAAAAATAATCGAAAGTTGCGACTTTTTTCCAAAATTTGGGGGGCTACACGCGCAAGCGACACGTCGTTCGACGCGGCTCGACGAATGCAGCACAGTGGACCGAAAAACAAGAAATGTGTAGAAGAAATTTAATTTAAAAAATAGAAAAAACGAAAAATTTTGTCAAAATTTGTCAAATTTTATACTAATTTTTATGCTCAAACCCACAGGTAGCAGGGAGCAGCGTTCCAGAACAACGATTCCAGTCAAAATTTTGAAAATTTTTGCAATTTAATAGGTTTTAATTAAAATTTTCAATGTTTCAGTGACGATAATGTACTACGGATCGCAGAGCTTAGGTGGATTTTTCTAAGTTGAAAAATAATCGAAAGTTGCGACTTTTTTCCAAAATTTGGGGGGCTACACGCGCAAGCGACACGTCGTTCGACGCGGCTCGACGAATGCAGCACAGTGGACCGAAAAACAAGAAATGTGTAGAAGAAATTTAATTTAAAAAATAGAAAAAACGAAAAATTTTGTCAAAATTTGTCAAATTTTATACTAATTTTTATGCTCAAACCCACAGGTAGCAGGGAGCAGCGTTCCAGAACAACGATTCCAGTCAAAATTTTGAAAATTTTTGCAATTTAATAGGTTTTAATTAAAATTTTCAATGTTTCAGTGACGATAATGTACTACGGATCGCAGAGCTTAGGTGGATTTTTCTAAGTTGAAAAATAATCGAAAGTTGCGACTTTTTTCCAAAATTTGGGGGGCTACACGCGCAAGCGACACGTCGTTCGACGCGGCTCGACGAATGCAGCACAGTGGACCGAAAAACAAGAAATGTGTAGAAGAAATTTAATTTAAAAAATAGAAAAAACGAAAAATTTTGTCAAAATTTGTCAAATTTTATACTAATTTTTATGCTCAAACCCACAGGTAGCAGGGAGCAGCGTTCCAGAACAACGATTCCAGTCAAAATTTTGAAAATTTTTGCAATTTAATAGGTTTTAATTAAAATTTTCAATGTTTCAGTGACGATAATGTACTACGGATCGCAGAGCTTAGGTGGATTTTTCTAAGTTGAAAAATAATCGAAAGTTGCGACTTTTTTCCAAAATTTGGGGGGCTACACGCGCAAGCGACACGTCGTTCGACGCGGCTCGACGAATGCAGCACAGTGGACCGAAAAACAAGAAATGTGTAGAAGAAATTTAATTTAAAAAATAGAAAAAACGAAAAATTTTGTCAAAATTTGTCAAATTTTATACTAATTTTTATGCTCAAACCCACAGGTAGCAGGGAGCAGCGTTCCAGAACAACGATTCCAGTCAAAATTTTGAAAATTTTTGCAATTTAATAGGTTTTAATTAAAATTTTCAATGTTTCAGTGACGATAATGTACTACGGATCGCAGAGCTTAGGTGGATTTTTCTAAGTTGAAAAATAATCGAAAGTTGCGACTTTTTTCCAAAATTTGGGGGGCTACACGCGCAAGCGACACGTCGTTCGACGCGGCTCGACGAATGCAGCACAGTGGACCGAAAAACAAGAAATGTGTAGAAGAAATTTAATTTAAAAAATAGAAAAAACGAAAAATTTTGTCAAAATTTGTCAAATTTTATACTAATTTTTATGCTCAAACCCACAGGTAGCAGGGAGCAGCGTTCCAGAACAACGATTCCAGTCAAAATTTTGAAAATTTTTGCAATTTAATAGGTTTTAATTAAAATTTTCAATGTTTCAGTGACGATAATGTACTACGGATCGCAGAGCTTAGGTGGATTTTTCTAAGTTGAAAAATAATCGAAAGTTGCGACTTTTTTCCAAAATTTGGGGGGCTACACGCGCAAGCGACACGTCGTTCGACGCGGCTCGACGAATGCAGCACAGTGGACCGAAAAACAAGAAATGTGTAGAAGAAATTTAATTTAAAAAATAGAAAAAACGAAAAATTTTGTCAAAATTTGTCAAATTTTATACTAATTTTTATGCTCAAACCCACAGGTAGCAGGGAGCAGCGTTCCAGAACAACGATTCCAGTCAAAATTTTGAAAATTTTTGCAATTTAATAGGTTTTAATTAAAATTTTCAATGTTTCAGTGACGATAATGTACTACGGATCGCAGAGCTTAGGTGGATTTTTCTAAGTTGAAAAATAATCGAAAGTTGCGACTTTTTTCCAAAATTTGGGGGGCTACACGCGCAAGCGACACGTCGTTCGACGCGGCTCGACGAATGCAGCACAGTGGACCGAAAAACAAGAAATGTGTAGAAGAAATTTAATTTAAAAAATAGAAAAAACGAAAAATTTTGTCAAAATTTGTCAAATTTTATACTAATTTTTATGCTCAAACCCACAGGTAGCAGGGAGCAGCGTTCCAGAACAACGATTCCAGTCAAAATTTTGAAAATTTTTGCAATTTAATAGGTTTTAATTAAAATTTTCAATGTTTCAGTGACGATAATGTACTACGGATCGCAGAGCTTAGGTGGATTTTTCTAAGTTGAAAAATAATCGAAAGTTGCGACTTTTTTCCAAAATTTGGGGGGCTACACGCGCAAGCGACACGTCGTTCGACGCGGCTCGACGAATGCAGCACAGTGGACCGAAAAACAAGAAATGTGTAGAAGAAATTTAATTTAAAAAATAGAAAAAACGAAAAATTTTGTCAAAATTTGTCAAATTTTATACTAATTTTTATGCTCAAACCCACAGGTAGCAGGGAGCAGCGTTCCAGAACAACGATTCCAGTCAAAATTTTGAAAATTTTTGCAATTTAATAGGTTTTAATTAAAATTTTCAATGTTTCAGTGACGATAATGTACTACGGATCGCAGAGCTTAGGTGGATTTTTCTAAGTTGAAAAATAATCGAAAGTTGCGACTTTTTTCCAAAATTTGGGGGGCTACACGCGCAAGCGACACGTCGTTCGACGCGGCTCGACGAATGCAGCACAGTGGACCGAAAAACAAGAAATGTGTAGAAGAAATTTAATTTAAAAAATAGAAAAAACGAAAAATTTTGTCAAAATTTGTCAAATTTTATACTAATTTTTATGCTCAAACCCACAGGTAGCAGGGAGCAGCGTTCCAGAACAACGATTCCAGTCAAAATTTTGAAAATTTTTGCAATTTAATAGGTTTTAATTAAAATTTTCAATGTTTCAGTGACGATAATGTACTACGGATCGCAGAGCTTAGGTGGATTTTTCTAAGTTGAAAAATAATCGAAAGTTGCGACTTTTTTCCAAAATTTGGGGGGCTACACGCGCAAGCGACACGTCGTTCGACGCGGCTCGACGAATGCAGCACAGTGGACCGAAAAACAAGAAATGTGTAGAAGAAATTTAATTTAAAAAATAGAAAAAACGAAAAATTTTGTCAAAATTTGTCAAATTTTATACTAATTTTTATGCTCAAACCCACAGGTAGCAGGGAGCAGCGTTCCAGAACAACGATTCCAGTCAAAATTTTGAAAATTTTTGCAATTTAATAGGTTTTAATTAAAATTTTCAATGTTTCAGTGACGATAATGTACTACGGATCGCAGAGCTTAGGTGGATTTTTCTAAGTTGAAAAATAATCGAAAGTTGCGACTTTTTTCCAAAATTTGGGGGGCTACACGCGCAAGCGACACGTCGTTCGACGCGGCTCGACGAATGCAGCACAGTGGACCGAAAAACAAGAAATGTGTAGAAGAAATTTAATTTAAAAAATAGAAAAAACGAAAAATTTTGTCAAAATTTGTCAAATTTTATACTAATTTTTATGCTCAAACCCACAGGTAGCAGGGAGCAGCGTTCCAGAACAACGATTCCAGTCAAAATTTTGAAAATTTTTGCAATTTAATAGGTTTTAATTAAAATTTTCAATGTTTCAGTGACGATAATGTACTACGGATCGCAGAGCTTAGGTGGATTTTTCTAAGTTGAAAAATAATCGAAAGTTGCGACTTTTTTCCAAAATTTGGGGGGCTACACGCGCAAGCGACACGTCGTTCGACGCGGCTCGACGAATGCAGCACAGTGGACCGAAAAACAAGAAATGTGTAGAAGAAATTTAATTTAAAAAATAGAAAAAACGAAAAATTTTGTCAAAATTTGTCAAATTTTATACTAATTTTTATGCTCAAACCCACAGGTAGCAGGGAGCAGCGTTCCAGAACAACGATTCCAGTCAAAATTTTGAAAATTTTTGCAATTTAATAGGTTTTAATTAAAATTTTCAATGTTTCAGTGACGATAATGTACTACGGATCGCAGAGCTTAGGTGGATTTTTCTAAGTTGAAAAATAATCGAAAGTTGCGACTTTTTTCCAAAATTTGGGGGGCTACACGCGCAAGCGACACGTCGTTCGACGCGGCTCGACGAATGCAGCACAGTGGACCGAAAAACAAGAAATGTGTAGAAGAAATTTAATTTAAAAAATAGAAAAAACGAAAAATTTTGTCAAAATTTGTCAAATTTTATACTAATTTTTATGCTCAAACCCACAGGTAGCAGGGAGCAGCGTTCCAGAACAACGATTCCAGTCAAAATTTTGAAAATTTTTGCAATTTAATAGGTTTTAATTAAAATTTTCAATGTTTCAGTGACGATAATGTACTACGGATCGCAGAGCTTAGGTGGATTTTTCTAAGTTGAAAAATAATCGAAAGTTGCGACTTTTTTCCAAAATTTGGGGGGCTACACGCGCAAGCGACACGTCGTTCGACGCGGCTCGACGAATGCAGCACAGTGGACCGAAAAACAAGAAATGTGTAGAAGAAATTTAATTTAAAAAATAGAAAAAACGAAAAATTTTGTCAAAATTTGTCAAATTTTATACTAATTTTTATGCTCAAACCCACAGGTAGCAGGGAGCAGCGTTCCAGAACAACGATTCCAGTCAAAATTTTGAAAATTTTTGCAATTTAATAGGTTTTAATTAAAATTTTCAATGTTTCAGTGACGATAATGTACTACGGATCGCAGAGCT
>OU611820.1:12435000-12445000 GCA_914767695.1 Ptilodon capucinus | reverse complement strand
AACCTAACCTAACCTAACCTAACCTAACCTAACCTAACCTAACCTAACCTAACCTAACCTAACCTAACCTAACCTAACCTAACCTAACCTAACCTAACCTAACCTAACCTAACCTAACCTAACCTAACCTAACCTAACCTAACCTAACCTAACCTAACCTAACCTAACCTAACCTAACCTAACCTAACCTAACCTAACCTAACCTAACCTAACCTAACCTAACCTAACCTAACCTAACCTAACCTAACCTAACCTAACCTAACCTAACCTAACCTAACCTAACCTAACCTAACCTAACCTAACCTAACCTAACCTAACCTAACCTAACCTAACCTAACCTAACCTAACCTAACCTAACCTAACCTAACCTAACCTAACCTAACCTAACCTAACCTAACCTAACCTAACCTAACCTAACCTAACCTAACCTAACCTAACCTAACCTAACCTAACCTAACCTAACCTAACCTAACCTAACCTAACCTAACCTAACCTAACCTAACCTAACCTAACCTAACCTAACCTAACCTAACCTAACCTAACCTAACCTAACCTAACCTAACCTAACCTAACCTAACCTAACCTAACCTAACCTAACCTAACCTAACCTAACCTAACCTAACCTAACCTAACCTAACCTAACCTAACCTAACCTAACCTAACCTAACCTAACCTAACCTAACCTAACCTAACCTAACCTAACCTAACCTAACCTAACCTAACCTAACCTAACCTAACCTAACCTAACCTAACCTAACCTAACCTAACCTAACCTAACCTAACCTAACCTAACCTAACCTAACCTAACCTAACCTAACCTAACCTAACCTAACCTAACCTAACCTAACCTAACCTAACCTAACCTAACCTAACCTAACCTAACCTAACCTAACCTAACCTAACCTAACCTAACCTAACCTAACCTAACCTAACCTAACCTAACCTAACCTAACCTAACCTAACCTAACCTAACCTAACCTAACCTAACCTAACCTAACCTAACCTAACCTAACCTAACCTAACCTAACCTAACCTAACCTAACCTAACCTAACCTAACCTAACCTAACCTAACCTAACCTAACCTAACCTAACCTAACCTAACCTAACCTAACCTAACCTAACCTAACCTAACCTAACCTAACCTAACCTAACCTAACCTAACCTAACCTAACCTAACCTAACCTAACCTAACCTAACCTAACCTAACCTAACCTAACCTAACCTAACCTAACCTAACCTAACCTAACCTAACCTAACCTAACCTAACCTAACCTAACCTAACCTAACCTAACCTAACCTAACCTAACCTAACCTAACCTAACCTAACCTAACCTAACCTAACCTAACCTAACCTAACCTAACCTAACCTAACCTAACCTAACCTAACCTAACCTAACCTAACCTAACCTAACCTAACCTAACCTAACCTAACCTAACCTAACCTAACCTAACCTAACCTAACCTAACCTAACCTAACCTAACCTAACCTAACCTAACCTAACCTAACCTAACCTAACCTAACCTAACCTAACCTAACCTAACCTAACCTAACCTAACCTAACCTAACCTAACCTAACCTAACCTAACCTAACCTAACCTAACCTAACCTAACCTAACCTAACCTAACCTAACCTAACCTAACCTAACCTAACCTAACCTAACCTAACCTAACCTAACCTAACCTAACCTAACCTAACCTAACCTAACCTAACCTAACCTAACCTAACCTAACCTAACCTAACCTAACCTAACCTAACCTAACCTAACCTAACCTAACCTAACCTAACCTAACCTAACCTAACCTAACCTAACCTAACCTAACCTAACCTAACCTAACCTAACCTAACCTAACCTAACCTAACCTAACCTAACCTAACCTAACCTAACCTAACCTAACCTAACCTAACCTAACCTAACCTAACCTAACCTAACCTAACCTAACCTAACCTAACCTAACCTAACCTAACCTAACCTAACCTAACCTAACCTAACCTAACCTAACCTAACCTAACCTAACCTAACCTAACCTAACCTAACCTAACCTAACCTAACCTAACCTAACCTAACCTAACCTAACCTAACCTAACCTAACCTAACCTAACCTAACCTAACCTAACCTAACCTAACCTAACCTAACCTAACCTAACCTAACCTAACCTAACCTAACCTAACCTAACCTAACCTAACCTAACCTAACCTAACCTAACCTAACCTAACCTAACCTAACCTAACCTAACCTAACCTAACCTAACCTAACCTAACCTAACCTAACCTAACCTAACCTAACCTAACCTAACCTAACCTAACCTAACCTAACCTAACCTAACCTAACCTAACCTAACCTAACCTAACCTAACCTAACCTAACCTAACCTAACCTAACCTAACCTAACCTAACCTAACCTAACCTAACCTAACCTAACCTAACCTAACCTAACCTAACCTAACCTAACCTAACCTAACCTAACCTAACCTAACCTAACCTAACCTAACCTAACCTAACCTAACCTAACCTAACCTAACCTAACCTAACCTAACCTAACCTAACCTAACCTAACCTAACCTAACCTAACCTAACCTAACCTAACCTAACCTAACCTAACCTAACCTAACCTAACCTAACCTAACCTAACCTAACCTAACCTAACCTAACCTAACCTAACCTAACCTAACCTAACCTAACCTAACCTAACCTAACCTAACCTAACCTAACCTAACCTAACCTAACCTAACCTAACCTAACCTAACCTAACCTAACCTAACCTAACCTAACCTAACCTAACCTAACCTAACCTAACCTAACCTAACCTAACCTAACCTAACCTAACCTAACCTAACCTAACCTAACCTAACCTAACCTAACCTAACCTAACCTAACCTAACCTAACCTAACCTAACCTAACCTAACCTAACCTAACCTAACCTAACCTAACCTAACCTAACCTAACCTAACCTAACCTAACCTAACCTAACCTAACCTAACCTAACCTAACCTAACCTAACCTAACCTAACCTAACCTAACCTAACCTAACCTAACCTAACCTAACCTAACCTAACCTAACCTAACCTAACCTAACCTAACCTAACCTAACCTAACCTAACCTAACCTAACCTAACCTAACCTAACCTAACCTAACCTAACCTAACCTAACCTAACCTAACCTAACCTAACCTAACCTAACCTAACCTAACCTAACCTAACCTAACCTAACCTAACCTAACCTAACCTAACCTAACCTAACCTAACCTAACCTAACCTAACCTAACCTAACCTAACCTAACCTAACCTAACCTAACCTAACCTAACCTAACCTAACCTAACCTAACCTAACCTAACCTAACCTAACCTAACCTAACCTAACCTAACCTAACCTAACCTAACCTAACCTAACCTAACCTAACCTAACCTAACCTAACCTAACCTAACCTAACCTAACCTAACCTAACCTAACCTAACCTAACCTAACCTAACCTAACCTAACCTAACCTAACCTAACCTAACCTAACCTAACCTAACCTAACCCGCTATACTTTGCTAGTACTTGGACACATTGTGCAAATAGAGCCACACCTTCGACTACTTACTGTTTTTATTTCTGTGTTCGTTCTTAATTTGTTCTAACTTAAGATACCCATTAGGGTTTCTTGCCAACTAATTTTAGATAGCTATAACAGTGACCCTAGGCAGAGCCTAATTAGTATATAAGGACAATCTCTAAGTAGAGCTTAGAGAATATTTTATTGAAGTATACTGCTATATTTTTTGCTTGCTATCTAAAGCTATTGACGTTTTGATAAATATTATTTGACGTTACCTCGGCCCTATTGGTCGAGTAACAAGCGACTTCACATACGGTGCGTAAAAAAATTTTCTTCGAACGTATTCCTTACCTTATCTGGGTGACACCTGCGGACCTAAAACACCAACCTGAAATTAAAGTAGAGTCAAAAGAAAAGAGACGTGGACAAATTAACACTCACCTCCTACTTACCGACCACCCTGCTCTGCTCTCCGCTGCTTCTTTGCGCCCGAAGGAACCTGAAAAGAAAATTTACTTATTAATATATACAACTTATTTACAACCCATTTACATTTTACACTCTTCATTTCATTTTACACTTTACAATTTTACATATTTAATTAAATCAATCGGATTACGGATACTAATACCGCGAGACCTCAGGATGTTTGCGGCCCACCGTACCCCCGTCAAAAGAGGCAATACTCCCATTTCTCCAGAAAAAACCGAAAAGACTGTACAGGCCCCGGCCTCGAACGTCCGACGAAGCATTGGAGAATGGGAAACAGCCAAAAAGGACACCGAGATAAACCCCACATCTTCCGGAGCAAGCACCTCGACGGCCCTCACAAAACCAAAGACCAAGACGGCGCTCCCCCAAGATGGTAGACTACTACTCGGGAAACCGTCACCGGCGGAGGCCTCGAGGAGCCCCCCAACAAAGGAAACCTATAGGAATAGAGTCGATGAGGCAAAAGCATGCCTGACTAAAGCCAAGACGCACCTTAGCGTCTCAAGAAACCTTAAGACAGATATTAAGAATGAGGTAACTTCGGCAATCGAGCGCCTCTACCAACTGGTTAAGGAAGGCGAAACAGAAAAGGAAAAGACCAAGGGAAAAAGCTCCAAGGAAGAGGAACAAAGGGATAAAATCAACCAACAAGAACGGGAAGAAGAAAAGGAATTAAAGGAAAAGGACAAGGACACAGCAAACAAACTCTCCGAGATGTTCTCGACTCTGGAGGAGCAAACTCGGATAGTCAAAGAGAATAACGAGAGGATAAAAGAGCTACAGATAGCAATCGAAACCCTGGAGAAGACAACCTACGCGGGAGCAGTGGCGGGAACCAACGGGAAGAAATCCCCGGAGCCAACAGCACTGCACTCGGTGGTTGTCACCTCCAAGGATGAGAACGAAACAGGAGAAGAAGTCCTACAGGAAATAAGGAAAACGGTGGACGCAAAGGAAGGATGGATCACAATAGAAAAGGTTAGGAAAGTGAAGGATAGAAAAATTATAATGAGCTGTGGGAGCGAAGAGGATAGGAACAAACTGAAGGAAAGAATAACAAAGGGAGGGGGAAAACTCAACGTGGAAGACATAAAAAACAAGGATCCTTTACTGATCCTCAAGAGCGTGTACACAATTAACACAAACGACGATGTCATCCGAGCCTTGAGGAACCAAAATAAAAGACTTTTTGCGGACCTAAACAAAAACGACGACAGAATAGAAATAAAATATAGGAAGAACACCAGAAACCCCCACACTAACCACATTATAATAAAAGTCTCCCCAAAGCTGTGGAATCGAATGGTAGAGGCCGAAACCGTATTAATAGACCTCCAAAGAATTCATGTAGCAGACCAGTCACCGCTTGTGCAGTGCTCATTATGCCTGGGTTACGGACATAGCAGACGCTTCTGTACCCAGACCATAGAGAAATGTAGCCACTGCGCAGGCCCGCATAAGAGGTCGGACTGCCCTGACGGGCTCGCTGGTGTGGCGCCGCAATGCTGTAACTGCAGGCACGCAAAACTGGAGCAGGCAGAACATAGCGCCTTCAGCCAAGACTGCCCAGTTAGGCAAAAATGGGACACATTAGCCAGGGCAGCAATTTCGTACTGCTAAGGTGGTCCCAGGCACTACACAGATTCCACAAATCCCCACCAACAAAATAGCATACCGCATAGGCCAAGCAAACCTCCAAAGGAAAGAGCTGGCTACCCAGGAGCTAATGATGGAGGCTGAAAAAAGGAAAATAGCTATAGCGATGATCCAGGAGCCATACGTGGGAGGGCGTAGAGAGATGAAGGCATACGGAACGGCGAGGATCTACCAGAACACTGATCAGCAAGAGGGCACCGTCAAGGCATCGATAGTCGTCTTCGACCAGACTCTCGATGTCTTGCGATGCCCAGACCTTACCACAAACAACATCGTAGTGGTAAAGGTGCGAACCAGTGCCTGGGAGATCCTCGTCGTCTCGTATTACTTCGAGCCCGATAAACCCATAGAGCCATACCTGGAACACCTAAGCGCCATAAAAAGAACACACGGGAGCCACAAGATCATCCTAGGAGGCGATGCAAATGCTAAAAGCACCTGGTGGGGAAGCACCATAAATGACACCAGAGGGGAAGAAATGCTGGGTACTCTAATAGAACTAGGCCTTCAGGTACTTAACGTCGGCGACATCCCTACCTTTGACACCATACGCGGAGGAAGACGCTTCACCAGCTTCGTTGACATCACAGCCTGCTCTGAGGATCTCCTCTCCCTGGTGGAAGACTGGAAGGTAGCCGAAGATCTGACAAGCTCGGACCACAACGGCATCATTTTTAAAATTAATTTGCGCAAGGCAAATGGCATTAATATAAGCAGAACAACAAGAAAATACAATACAAGAAAGGCTAACTGGTCCCAATTTCATGCGAAATTGGAACAGTTAAAAACCGTAAATAACATAAATAAAACAAAAATACAGGAAATCAAAAGCAAAGAAGAGCTAGAAAAACAAATAGAAAGCCTAACGCAAATAACCACAGAAACATGCACACAAACACTACCTAAAAATAAAATGAAACAAAAACTTACCATGCCGTGGTGGACCGAAGATCTGGAGAAGATGAAGCACGAAGTCGCCACCAGGAAGAGAAGAATCCGATGTGCAGCGCCAATCCGAAGACCCGCGGTTGTAGAGCAGTACCTGGAAGCAAAACAAAAATATGAAGAAGAAGCAAAAAAGGCACAAATTAAAAGTTGGAAAGGATTTTGTGAAAAGCAGGACAAGGAGGGAGTATGGGAAGGGATATACAGAGTAATAAAAAATACAACCAAGAGACAAGAAGACCTACCACTGGTAAGGAACGGAGAACAATTGGGGCAACTAGAATCAGCCAAACTGCTAGCGGACACTTTTTACCCCGGTGACCTTGACGAGGAAGACAACTCAGACCACCAGCAGACTAGAGTACTGGCAAGCCGCGTAAACGACCGGATCGATGATGAAACCCATGACCCGCCATTTACAGCGGTAGAACTCCAAGTCGCGGCGGAGAGCTTCAGTCACAAAAAGGCACCCGGCGGGGACGGATTTACCGCAGATATCTGCTGCCAGGTAATCAAAAAAGACCCAGAACTCTACCTGGCCATAATGAACAAGAGCCTAGAACTGAGCCTGTTCCCCAAACAGTGGAAGGAGGCGGTGGTGGTGGTATTGCGCAAGCCCGGGAAAGACACATACACAAGCCCAAAGTCCTACAGACCTATTGGACTGCTGCCGGTCATGGGGAAGATCCTAGAGAAAATGGTAGTCAATAGAATCAAGTGGCATCTGGTCCCCAGGATCAGTCGACGCCAGTATGGCTTCATGCCGCAAAGGAGCACCGAAGACTCCCTCTATGACCTGATACAGCACATACGCGGCAAAATACAACAACGCAAAATCGTGACCGTAGTATCCTTGGACATAGAGGGAGCCTTCGACAGCGCCTGGTGGCCGGCCATACGGGTAAGACTGGCGGAAGAAGAGTGCCCGGTAAACCTCCGGCGAATCATAGACAGTTACCTCCAGGACCGAGAGGTACGAGTCAGATACGCCGGAGAGGAATACAGAAAGGGCACTCAAAAAGGATGCGTGCAGGGTTCTATTGGCGGACCAATCCTCTGGAACCTTCTCCTCGACCCGCTGCTTAAAGGGCTGGAGAATGGGGGGGACTACGTGCAAGCCTTTGCTGACGACGTAGTACTTGTTTTCGACGGCGACACGGCGCTCGAGATTCAAAGACGTGCCAACGCCGCTCTCGCCTATGTCCGGGGGTGGGGCATCAAAAACAAGCTGAAATTCGCACCTCAGAAAACCAACGCTATGGTGGTGACCCGGAAGCTTGTTTACGATACCCCACACCTGACCATGGGAGGGACCAGCATTGGCATGTCAAATGAAATTAAAATCCTTGGTCTCACTATAGACAGTAAACTGACTTTTAACACCCACAGCGCAAACGTCTGCAGGAAAGCGCTAAACGTCTTTAAGCAACTGTCTAAAGCAGCCAAGACCAGCTGGGGCCTCCACCCTGAAGTTATCCGGGTAATCTACACCGCCACTATAGAGCCCATCATAATGTATGCAGCCAGCGCCTGGTCGTCGTCAACAAACAAAATATGCGTTCGAAAGCAACTCAACGTAGTGCAAAGAGGCTTTCTGCAAAAAATGTGCAAGGCATACAAAACAGTGTCTCTCAATGCAACCATGGCTTTGACCGGGATACTCCCTCTCGACATCCGAGTCCGGGAAGCAGCCTCACTTTACGAGGCTAAGAGGGGCGTATCTCGGTCCGACATGGCTGACTTAGAAATAGAAAGCAGATTGGAATTCACAAGCAGGCCACATCCGGCAGAACATATAAGCCTGGAGTTCCGAAACCTGATGGACCAACAGGATGTACAAAATCATGTACAAGAAGCAGTCAAGATCTACACGGACGGCAGCAGGATTGAGGACAAAGTCGGAGCTGCGTTATCCATATGGGATGGCGCAGCCGAGACCAAGTCCATCAAACTGAAACTGTCGTCCCACTGCACGGTGTATCAGGCGGAACTCCTAGCTATATGTCAAGCAACACGCCATGTGATAGATAGCAGGAACTCCAGTTTCGCCATTTTAAGCGACTCGAGATCAGCACTGGAAACACTGACCAGCACCGCATCCAATCATCCCCTGGCAACCGAGGCACAAAAGAACATAGCCAAGAGCCGACTCCAAAACAAGGTTATTTCCTTGTACTGGATTAAAGCGCATGCAGGATTGTCCGGAAATGAGAGAGCCGATGAGTTGGCAAAGCACGCAGCACTACACATTAAAACTAGGCCGAAATACGACAAATGCCCGGTCTCATTCGTCAAGCGACAGATCCGCAAGGAGTCGCTTGACGAATGGAATCACAGGTACGTCACGGAAACCACTGCCTCCACCACCAAATTGTTCTTCCCCGATGTCCTAGAGTCTTATAGAATAATAAGGAAAATCAGGCCCACAGGGATAGTCACTCAGATAATGACAGGGCATGGTGGGTTCTCCGAGTACCTGCACCGGTTCAAGTGCAAGGAGGACCCATCATGCATCTGTGAGCCCGGCACACCAGAGACCGTCCCCCATATTATATGTGAATGCCCCGTATACCACCTCAAAAGGCAGGAGGCAGAACATACGCTCAATACCAGAATAACTAAAGAAAACATAGCAAAAATTATTAGCAATAAAAACTTGAGAAATATATTTTTAGATTTTTGTAATGAAATAGCAAAAAAGGTAATAAGTAGAAATAAATGAATAGAGTAAGAAATTATGATATTTATATATTATGTTAATATACAATCATATCATAAGCAAAATGTAAAAACCGATATCGAAAATTAAACTGTATAAAAAATAAAATAGAAATAAGAGTTAAATGTAATAATAATTAAGACATAGAATAAGTAAACAATGTAAGTAACAAGTAAGTAAAAAGAGAAAAAAAAAAATTGTATACCCTTTCTCCAAATAAACCCTAGATGACTAAAAATAGGCTAAATGTAACGTAACTATAAAAACAGAAAATTGTAAACAAAAATAAAAAAGTAGAAATTAAGAATAGGAAATAAAGAAAATTTAGTATACCCCTAGAACTAATAAAGAAGTAGGTAACCCTCCCAATCCTAGAGTAGCAATAAAGATAAAATCCTGACACGCATCCCAACACATAGAAAATAAGTACTCTGACCACCATGTTAGAGGTTTAGCTCGCGGGCCGGGCCATCAAAGCGCCCGGACAGGAAAAAAAAAAAAAAAAAAAAAAAAAAACCTAACCTAACCTAACCTAACCTAACCTAACCTAACCTAACCTAACCTAACCTAACCTAACCTAACCTAACCTAACCTAACCTAACCTAACCTAACCTAACCTAACCTAACCTAACCTAACCTAACCTAAC